>OY821518.1:285868000-285918000 GCA_963682025.1 Cordilura impudica
TACAAACCCAATTTGACTGAGATCTATATGATAATTTATATCTTATGGCAATTCATGTCGATTTCATAGGGGTCATTTGTATGGGGGCTAGGTCTGAACATGCAATGATTCTCACCAATTTCAGTAGCGTTCATTCTATTGCCAAAAAAGCTTATATACCAAATTTCATCGAAATATATTCATATTTGCGACCTGTAGTTTGATTAAAAGGTTTACATGGACACATAGACGGACGGACGGACGGACGGACATCGTTAAATCGATTCAGAAAGTGATTCTGAGTCTAGGTCAAATATTTTTGGTAGTTACAAACAGCAGAACAAAGTCATTATACCCAAACCACATAGTGGTATAGGGCATAATGAAAACAAAAAATGGAAAAATGGAAAATGAAAAACGGAAAATGTAAAATAGAAAATGAAAAATGGAGAATAGAAAATGGAAAATGAATAAAGAAAATTGAAAAATGAAAAATGGAAAATGAAAAATGGGAAATTGAAAACGAAAAATGGAGAATGGAAAATGAAAAGTAGAAAATGGAAAATGAAAAACGGAAAATGGAAAACGAAAAATGTAAAATGGAAAATAGAAAATGAAAAATGGAGAATAGAGAATAGAAAATGGAAAATGAAAAAAGAAAAATGCAAAATGGAAAATGAAATTGAAAAACGGAAAATGAAAATTGAAAATTGAAAACTGAAAAATGAAAATTTAAAAATGGAATATGGTAAATGCAAAATGGAAAATGAGAATTAAAAATGGAAAATGGAAAATTGAAAAATGAAGAATGGAAAATGAAAGTTGAAAAATGAAAAATGGAAAATGAAAATTGAAAATTGAAAAATGAAAAATGTAAAATGGAAAATGAAAATTGAAAAATGAAAAATGAGAAATGGAAAATGAAAATTTAAAAATGAAAAATGAAAAATGGCAAATGAAAATTGAGAAATGAAAATTGGAAAATGAAAAATAAAAAATGAAAACTGAAAAATGAAAATTTAAAAATGGAAAATGAACATTGAAATATGAAAAATTAAAAATGAAAATTGAAAGATGTAAAATGGAAATTCAATATTGAAAAATTAAAAATGAAAAATGGAAAATGATAATTGAAAAGTTAAAAATTATAAATGGAAAGTGGAAAATGAATAATGAAAATTTAAAAATGAAAAAATAAAATTGAAAAATGAAAAATTAATATTGGAAAATCGAAAATGAAATATGAAAAATGTAAAATGGAAAATGAAAAATGAATAATGAAAAATAAAAAATTAAAATTGAAAAATGGAATATGAACATTGAAATATGAAAAACTAAAAATGAAAATTGAAAACTGAAAAATGGAAAATGAAAAATTAAGAGTGAAAAATGAGTAATGAAAGATAAAAAATGAATAATGGAAAATTAATAATGAAAAATTAAAAATTAAAAATTAAAAATTAAAAATTAAAAATTAAAAATTAAAAATTAAAAATTAAAAATTAAAAATTAAAAATTAAAAATTAAAAATTAAAAATTAAAAATTAAAAATTAAAAATTAGAAATTAAAAATTAAAAATTAAAAATTAAAAATTAAATATTAAAAATTAAAAACTAAAACTAAAAATTAAAAATTAAAAATTTTAAAATTAAAAATTAAAGATTTAAAAATTAAAAATTAAAAATTAATAATTAAAAATAAAAATTAAAAATTAATAATTAAAAATTAAAAATTAAAAATTAAAAATTAAAAATTAAAAATTAAAAATTAAAAATTAAAAATTAAAAATTAAAAATTAAAAATTAAAAATTAAAAATTAAAAATTAAAAATTAAAAATTAAAAATTAAAAATTAAAAATTAAAAATTAAAAATTAAAAATTAAAAATTAAAAATTAAAAATTAAAAATTAAAAATTAAAAATTAAAAATTAAAAATTAAAAATTAAAAATTAAAAATTAAAAATTAAAAATTAAAAATTAAAAATTAAAAATTAAAAATTAAAAATTAAAAATTAAAAATTAAAAATTAAAAATTAAAAATTAAAAATTAAAAATTAAAAATTAAAAATTAAAAATTAAAAATTAAAAATTAAAAATTAAAAATTAAAAATTAAAAATTAAAAATTAAAAATTAAAAATTAAAAATTGAATATTAAAAATTAAAAATTAAAAATTAAAAATTAAAAATTAAAAATTAAAAATTAAAAATTAAAAATTAAAAATTAAAAATTAAAACTTAAAAATTAAAAATTAAAAATTAAAAATTAAAAATTAAAAATTAAAAATTAAATATTAAAAATTAAAAATTAAAAATTAAAAATTAAAAATTAAAAATTAAAAATTAAAAATTAAAAATTAAAAATTAAAAATTAAAAATAAAAATTAAAAATTAAAAATTAAAAATTAAAAATTAAAAATTAAAAATTAAAAATTAAAAATTAAAAATTAAAAATTAAAAATTAAAAATTAAAAATTAAAAATTAAAAATTAAAAATTAAAAATTAAAAATTAAAAATTAAAACTTAAAAATTAAAAATTAAAAATTAAAAATTAAAAATTAAAAATTAAAAATTAAAAATTAAAAATTAAAAATTAAAAATTAAAAATTAAAAATTAAAAATTAAAAATTAAAAATTAAAAATTAAAAATTAAAAATTAAAAATTAAAAATTAAAAATTAAAAATTAAAAATTAAAAATTAAAAATTAAAAATTAAAAATTAAAAATTAAAAATTAAAAATTAAAAATTAAAAATTAAAAATTAAAAATTAAAAATTAAAAATTAAAAATTAAAAATTAAAAATTAAAAATTAAAAATTAAAAATTAAAAATTAAAAATTAAAAATTAAAAATTAAAAATTAAAAATTAAAAATTAAAAATTAAAAATTAAAAATTAAAAATTAAAAATTAAAAATTAAAAATTAAAAATTAAAAATTAAAAATTAAAAAATAAAAATTAAAAATTAAAAATTAAAAATTAAAAATTAAAAATTAAAAATTAAAAATTAAAAATTAAAAATTAAAAATTAAAAATTAAAAATTAAAAATTAAAAATTAAAAATTAAAAATTAAAAATTAAAAATTACAAATTAAAAATTACAAATTAAAAATTAAAAATTAAAAATTAAAAATTAAAAATTAAAAATTAAAAATTAAAAATTAAAAATTAAAAATTAAAAATTAAAAATTAAAAATTAAAAATTAAAAATTAAAAATTAAAAATTAAAAATTAAAAATTAAAAATTAAAAATTAAAAATTAAAAATTAAAAATTAAAAATTAAAAATTAAAAATTAAAAATTAAAAATTAAAAATTAAAAATTAAAAATTAAAAATTAAAAATTAAAAATTAAAAATTAAATATTAAAAATTAAAAATTAAAAATTAAAAATTAAAAATTAAAAATTAAAAATTAAAAATTAAAAATTAAAAATTAAAAATTAAAAATTAAAAATTAAAAATTAAAAATTAAAAATTAAAAATTAAAAATTAAAAATTAAAATTTTAAAATTAAAAATTTAAAATTAAAAATTAAAAATTAAAAATTAAAAATTAAAAATTAAAAATTAAAAATTAAAAATTAAAAATTAAAAATTAAAAATTAAAAATTAAAAATTAAAAATTAAAAATTAAAAATTAAAAATTAAAAATTAAAAATTAAAAATTAAAAATTAAAAATTAAAAATTAAAAATTAAAAATTAAAAATTAAAAATTAAAAATTAAAAATTAAAAATTAAAAATTAAAAATTAAAAATTAAAAATTAAAAATTAAAAATTAAAAATTAAAAATTAAAAATTAAAAATTAAAAATTAAAAATTAAAAATTAAAAATTAAAAATTAAAAATTAAAAATTAAAAATTAAAAATTAAAAATTAAAAATTAAAAATTAAAAATTAAAAATTAAAAATTAAAAATTAAAAATTAATAAATAAAAATTAAAAATTAAAAGTTTAAATTTCTGTATTTAGTTTCTTACCTGTTATTATTATTTATCTTTTTTTTTGTATTAAATGTAAGTAAAAATATTTTAAAATTAGCTTATTTTTAATAATAATAATTTTTAGCCAAGAATCATTTGAATTTTGGTATTCGTAATAAATGTTTCAGTATCGGCAAAAGTTTAAAGTGGCAGCCGTACTCAACATTGGGTGTAATATAGGGGGTATCAAAAAATTCGGCACAGCCGAATTTAACACTCTTACCTGTTATATTAGCAGTAGTTTGCTATAAGAGATACATATATAAAGCTTTCTGTATGATTTTAAAAAAGTGACATAAAAAATCATTAATTACTAGATGTTTACACATCCACCTGTGACCGGACTCACATAACTTTTTTTGTATAATCATTAACGAATTTTTTGACAAGATCTGAAATGAGGAAGAAAAATTATTTTAAAATTATATCCAACCCCTATAGACGACTACCATTGTTGGCTAGTGTAATGGATGTATCCTTGTCTGACTAACTACAAAAGTTTTTAATCAAAGAAAATTGAATTTTTATTGAAATTTATTAATTTTAAATTATCTAATTGATTGTCTTCTTTATGTTCTAATTTTATTAGATTCCTGTGCAGACATTTATGTGAATTTTTATGTTTATACGATTTCAATTTTATGGTGCTTTACATTTCATTAAATCATACTAAAGTTATGGTGGCTCTTGTTAATGGTTTATAGGATTGTAAATCTTAATGACAAATTGTAATAGTTGCTGCCTGTGCTTCTATGTTAGAGTTATAAGCACTACTGGGGTCATAACATGTAGTAAAATTTAAAATTGTACATAAAACAGGAGCAGAATGAGTAAAATTATATACTATATAGTTTAAAGTTTGGAGCTAAAAATATTAGCTTCAAATATTATCTAACTGCTTCTTATTTTATATCTTATATTTTATATATTATATTTTCTATTTTCTATTTTCTATTTTATATTTTATATTTTATATTTTATATTTTATATTTTATATTTTATATTTTATATTTTATATTTTATATTTTATATTTTATATTTTATATTTTATATTTTATATTTTATATTTTATATTTTATATTTTATATTTTATATTTTATATTTTATATTTTATATTTTATATTTTATATTTTATATTTTATATTTTATATTTTATATTTTATATTTTATATTTTATATTTTATATTTTATATTTTATATTTTATATTTTATATTTTATATTTTATATTTTATATTTTATATTTTATATTTTATATTTTATATTTTATATTTTATATTTTATATTTTATATTTTATATTTTATATTTTATATTTTATATTTTATATTTTATATTTTATATTTTATATTTTATATTTTATATTTTATATTTTATATTTTATATTTTATATTTTATATTTTATATTTTATATTTTATATTTTATATTTTATATTTTATATTTTATATTTTATATTTTATATTTTATATTTTATATTTTATATTTTATATTTTATATTTTATATTTTATATTTTATATTTTATATTTTATATTTTATATTTTATATTTTATATTTTATATTTTATATTTTATATTTTATATTTTATATTTTATATTTTATATTTTATATTTTATATTTTATATTTTATATTTTATATTTTATATTTTATATTTTATATTTTATATTTTATATTTTATATTTTATATTTTATATTTTATATTTTATATTTTATATTTTATATTTTATATTTTATATTTTATATTTTATATTTTATATTTTATATTTTATATTTTATATTTTATATTTTATATTTTATATTTTATATTTTATATTTTATATTTTATATTTTATATTTTATATTTTATATTTTATATTTTATATTTTATATTTTATATTTTATATTTTATATTTTATATTTTATATTTTATATTTTATATTTTATATTTTATATTTTATATTTTATATTTTATATTTTATATTTTATATTTTATATTTTATATTTTATATTTTATATTTTATATTTTATATTTTATATTTTATATTTTATATTTTATATTTTATATTTTATATTTTATATTTTATATTTTATATTTTATATTTTATATTTTATATTTTATATTTTATATTTTATATTTTATATTTTATATTTTATATTTTATATTTTATATTTTATATTTTATATTTTATATTTTATATTTTATATTTTATATTTTATATTTTATATTTTATATTTTATATTTTATATTTTATATTTTATATTTTATATTTTATATTTTATATTTTATATTTTATATTTTATATTTTATATTTTATATTTTATATTTTATATTTTATATTTTATATTTTATATTTTATATTTTATATTTTATATTTTATATTTTATATTTTATATTTTATATTTTATATTTTATATTTTATATTTTATATTTTATATTTTATATTTTATATTTTATATTTTATATTTTATATTTTATATTTTATATTTTATATTTTATATTTTATATTTTATATTTTATATTTTATATTTTATATTTTATATTTTATATTTTATATTTTATATTTTATATTTTATATTTTATATTTTATATTTTATATTTTATATTTTATATTTTATATTTTATATTTTATATTTTATATTTTATATTTTATATTTTATATTTTATATTTTATATTTTATATTTTATATTTTATATTTTATATTTTATATTTTATATTTTATATTTTATATTTTATATTTTATATTTTATATTTTATATTTTATATTTTATATTTTATATTTTATATTTTATATTTTATATTTTATATTTTATATTTTATATTTTATATTTTATATTTTATATTTTATATTTTATATTTTATATTTTATATTTTATATTTTATATTTTATATTTTATATTTTATATTTTATATTTTATATTTTATATTTTATATTTTATATTTTATATTTTATATTTTATATTTTATATTTTATATTTTATATTTTATATTTTATATTTTATATTTTATATTTTATATTTTATATTTTATATTTTATATTTTATATTTTATATTTTATATTTTATATTTTATATTTTATATTTTATATTTTATATTTTATATTTTATATTTTATATTTTATATTTTATATTTTATATTTTATATTTTATATTTTATATTTTATATTTTATATTTTATATTTTATATTTTATATTTTATATTTTATATTTTATATTTTATATTTTATATTTTATATTTTATATTTTATATTTTATATTTTATATTTTATATTTTATATTTTATATTTTATATTTTATATTTTATATTTTATATTTTATATTTTATATTTTATATTTTATATTTTATATTTTATATTTTATATTTTATATTTTATATTTTATATTTTATATTTTATATTTTATATTTTATATTTTATATTTTATATTTTATATTTTATATTTTATATTTTATATTTTATATTTTATATTTTATATTTTATATTTTATATTTTATATTTTATATTTTATATTTTATATTTTATATTTTATATTTTATATTTTATATTTTATATTTTATATTTTATATTTTATATTTTATATTTTATATTTTATATTTTATATTTTATATTTTATATTTTATATTTTATATTTTATATTTTATATTTTATATTTTATATTTTATATTTTATATTTTATATTTTATATTTTATATTTTATATTTTATATTTTATATTTTATATTTTATATTTTATATTTTATATTTTATATTTTATATTTTATATTTTATATTTTATATTTTATATTTTATATTTTATATTTTATATTTTATATTTTATATTTTATATTTTATATTTTATATTTTATATTTTATATTTTATATTTTATATTTTATATTTTATATTTTATATTTTATATTTTATATTTTATATTTTATATTTTATATTTTATATTTTATATTTTATATTTTATATTTTATATTTTATATTTTATATTTTATATTTTATATTTTATATTTTATATTTTATATTTTATATTTTATATTTTATATTTTATATTTTATATTTTATATTTTATATTTTATATTTTATATTTTATATTTTATATTTTATATTTTATATTTTATATTTTATATTTTATATTTTATATTTTATATTTTATATTTTATATTTTATATTTTATATTTTATATTTTATATTTTATATTTTATATTTTATATTTTATATTTTATATTTTATATTTTATATTTTATATTTTATATTTTATATTTTATATTTTATATTTTATATTTTATATTTTATATTTTATATTTTATATTTTATATTTTATATTTTATATTTTATATTTTATATTTTATATTTTATATTTTATATTTTATATTTTATATTTTATATTTTATATTTTATATTTTATATTTTATATTTTATATTTTATATTTTATATTTTATATTTTATATTTTATATTTTATATTTTATATTTTATATTTTATATTTTATATTTTATATTTTATATTTTATATTTTATATTTTATATTTTATATTTTATATTTTATATTTTATATTTTATATTTTATATTTTATATTTTATATTTTATATTTTATATTTTATATTTTATATTTTATATTTTATATTTTATATTTTATATTTTATATTTTATATTTTATATTTTATATTTTATATTTTATATTTTATATTTTATATTTTATATTTTATATTTTATATTTTATATTTTATATTTTATATTTTATATTTTATATTTTATATTTTATATTTTATATTTTATATTTTATATTTTATATTTTATATTTTATATTTTATATTTTATATTTTATATTTTATATTTTATATTTTATATTTTATATTTTATATTTTATATTTTATATTTTATATTTTATATTTTATATTTTATATTTTATATTTTATATTTTATATTTTATATTTTATATTTTATATTTTATATTTTATATTTTATATTTTATATTTTATATTTTATATTTTATATTTTATATTTTATATTTTATATTTTATATTTTATATTTTATATTTTATATTTTATATTTTATATTTTATATTTTATATTTTATATTTTATATTTTATATTTTATATTTTATATTTTATATTTTATATTTTATATTTTATATTTTATATTTTATATTTTATATTTTATATTTTATATTTTATATTTTATATTTTATATTTTATATTTTATATTTTATATTTTATATTTTATATTTTATATTTTATATTTTATATTTTATATTTTATATTTTATATTTTATATTTTATATTTTATATTTTATATTTTATATTTTATATTTTATATTTTATATTTTATATTTTATATTTTATATTTTATATTTTATATTTTATATTTTATATTTTATATTTTATATTTTATATTTTATATTTTATATTTTATATTTTATATTTTATATTTTATATTTTATATTTTATATTTTATATTTTATATTTTATATTTTATATTTTATATTTTATATTTTATATTTTATATTTTATATTTTATATTTTATATTTTATATTTTATATTTTATATTTTATATTTTATATTTTATATTTTATATTTTATATTTTATATTTTATATTTTATATTTTATATTTTATATTTTATATTTTATATTTTATATTTTATATTTTATATTTTATATTTTATATTTTATATTTTATATTTTATATTTTATATTTTATATTTTATATTTTATATTTTATATTTTATATTTTATATTTTATATTTTATATTTTATATTTTATATTTTATATTTTATATTTTATATTTTATATTTTATATTTTATATTTTATATTTTATATTTTATATTTTATATTTTATATTTTATATTTTATATTTTATATTTTATATTTTATATTTTATATTTTATATTTTATATTTTATATTTTATATTTTATATTTTATATTTTATATTTTATATTTTATATTTTATATTTTATATTTTATATTTTATATTTTATATTTTATATTTTATATTTTATATTTTATATTTTATATTTTATATTTTATATTTTATATTTTATATTTTATATTTTATATTTTATATTTTATATTTTATATTTTATATTTTATATTTTATATTTTATATTTTATATTTTATATTTTATATTTTATATTTTATATTTTATATTTTATATTTTATATTTTATATTTTATATTTTATATTTTATATTTTATATTTTATATTTTATATTTTATATTTTATATTTTATATTTTATATTTTATATTTTATATTTTATATTTTATATTTTATATTTTATATTTTATATTTTATATTTTATATTTTATATTTTATATTTTATATTTTATATTTTATATTTTATATTTTATATTTTATATTTTATATTTTATATTTTATATTTTATATTTTATATTTTATATTTTATATTTTATATTTTATATTTTATATTTTATATTTTATATTTTATATTTTATATTTTATATTTTATATTTTATATTTTATATTTTATATTTTATATTTTATATTTTATATTTTATATTTTATATTTTATATTTTATATTTTATATTTTATATTTTATATTTTATATTTTATATTTTATATTTTATATTTTATATTTTATATTTTATATTTTATATTTTATATTTTATATTTTATATTTTATATTTTATATTTTATATTTTATATTTTATATTTTATATTTTATATTTTATATTTTATATTTTATATTTTATATTTTATATTTTATATTTTATATTTTATATTTTATATTTTATATTTTATATTTTATATTTTATATTTTATATTTTATATTTTATATTTTATATTTTATATTTTATATTTTATATTTTATATTTTATATTTTATATTTTATATTTTATATTTTATATTTTATATTTTATATTTTATATTTTATATTTTATATTTTATATTTTATATTTTATATTTTATATTTTATATTTTATATTTTATATTTTATATTTTATATTTTATATTTTATATTTTATATTTTATATTTTATATTTTATATTTTATATTTTATATTTTATATTTTATATTTTATATTTTATATTTTATATTTTATATTTTATATTTTATATTTTATATTTTATATTTTATATTTTATATTTTATATTTTATATTTTATATTTTATATTTTATATTTTATATTTTATATTTTATATTTTATATTTTATATTTTATATTTTATATTTTATATTTTATATTTTATATTTTATATTTTATATTTTATATTTTATATTTTATATTTTATATTTTATATTTTATATTTTATATTTTATATTTTATATTTTATATTTTATATTTTATATTTTATATTTTATATTTTATATTTTATATTTTATATTTTATATTTTATATTTTATATTTTATATTTTATATTTTATATTTTATATTTTATATTTTATATTTTATATTTAAATTTTATATTTTATATTTTATATTTTATATTTTATATTTTATACTTTATATGTTTTAATGTTAAGAAAAACTTCAATCTTTTTATATCAGAATTTACTATTTAATTATGTAATTGAAACAAAATAATCATTTAAATAATTCTTACTTTATTTAACAAAATTTTCTTTTTTGTCGGTTCATTAGTTGGCAATAAAAATGCTCAAATCATCCATAGCCAATCCTTTATTAACGAAAACCTGCCGATTGTAATGCGGCAGGGATGGAATATAGCAATTTCGATTTGGTATCAAAAATGATTTTAAATTGTACTTTTTTGACCATCAAGGTACTTTTTTTTATTTAATTTAAAAAAAAAAATAATTATAATTATAAACAAAACAGGTACATAAAAATTCATTAATGTATTTTAAAAACACAAAATAAAAAAAATTAAATAAAGTAAAAAAAATATACATAAAATTATACATAAAAAGGAACACAAATATTTTTTTCGAGATCAAAAAATTATGTTTTTAAGATAAAGATGTAAAAAAAATATTACTAACATCTTTAAAGTAAAGATATTGTACGACTTTAAAATTTAAAGTTTAATTCAATTTAAACTATTTTTTATACATTTTTTAATACCATGTTGTTAGAAATTTTAAAATTATAACAACAAGCATTTGCTGATTTTAACAAGTCTTTGGTTTGAATAAGATATGATACTGTTGGAACATGAAGCCGGTTTCTTTCTTTTGTTTTTATAAGATTTTGATAAGAAAAAATCCTCTCCACGTTTGCAGATGAATGAATTATCGACAAAATTCCACGAACAATTCTGAAAATATCAGGAAACATCTTTTCATCTAATTCATTTGTAATTTCAGACACTTTTGACCAGAAACCACACATATTTTCTTTTATTAATGGTTTTAATTCATCCAAATCGGCCAATGCTCTATATTGTGAGTTAATGTTTTCAAAATTTTTGCTTTCATTGGGAAACATTTTGATCAAAAAAGGCACAATGCTGTTGATTTTTCCTGACAAAACATTTTCGGGTGAAAATTTACTAAACCAATTTAGGATCTCGTCATCAAAATTTACTTTTGTCTTCAAAACTTCACAAAATTTTATATAGAAACTTTTTGCATTTTGTTTAAATTGATTTACAACACTACTGTCGATTTGATTATCGATTATGTATAAAGCAACTTCAGTGCCACAAAATATATCGTTCAATGGAATATGATTCTCATTTAGGTTTAGTTTTGAAATTTTAGAGTTGTCTAAAAAACTCTTTTTAATAAAGTTACGTGCAATTTGGCGAAATAAAAATATTAATCTTGGCAAAAAAATATGCATACGAGCATCTTCTGACTGCATTTCAACATTCACTGCATTAACAATTTTAAGAACATATTGAAGGAATAAAAATGTCATTTTATATATTGGATTTGCAAATCCTAACATTATAAACTTTATTCTCTCATTTTTTGAATCAGCATCAAAATTATCAAAATAATATTGTAAGGGTTGCCACTGTTCTAGAATTCGATTAACTACGTATTTAAAGATTATATGTATTTCGGCTCCAAAGTATTCCTCGAATTTAATGAATTCTTCTCTTCTGCTCGCACTGTTACAGAAATGAAAATTTATTTCTTTTATAAACTTATCAAATTCCTCAGGAATTCCAAATTTAGAGGCAGCTGATGAAACCAAATTTAAAATGTGACATATGCATCCGTTGGAAAATAAATGAGGAATAATATTTTTAAATTTGGATTGCACACCATTTGAAGAACCCATCATTACAGCACAAGTATCTGTGGTCATACCGACCATATTTTTTAAGGGTATGTTATTTTCCTTTAATACATGCAGTGTGCTATTGAAGATTCCATTAGATGTGCTGTCTTCAATTTGTACCAAACTCAAAAAACGGTCACGAGATATTCCATCGAAAATTCGTATTACAATTGCAAGGTTTTTGGAAATACTGCAATCAGTACTTTCGTCGATTACTAACGAAAAGTAATGGTTGTTACAAAAGCTTTGTATGTCTTTAGAATTTTCAGGGACAACCAAGTTTGTCACAATTTCTTTACCTTTTCTTCTGTGAATGTTAAATTTCTTAGCAATCTGGGAATCATGAACTCCTTCCTTTATAATAAAATTTAGATGATCGAGTACCGTGAATGTAAGGTTATGCTCTGCAACAAAAGCACTCAGCATTATTTCTAATTTTTTTGCAGATTCCGTTATTGTACATTTTGTGGAACTTGTTAAGAAATTGTCAATTTTGTGTGTTGTTTTGGCGGCATTAACTTTCTTTTTGTGATTTTCGCTCAGGTCATGACGATTTAAATGTGTTAAGCCTCCAGTAATATAAGAATTACAAACAGTACATTTTTTTCCGGTTTCATCCTTTTTCAACCATGTAAACTTTTTTGCCCAATCATCTCTAAATGGAACTAAATATGGCTTGTTTGACTTGCTGGTTCTAAGAAAAATAAAATTAGAATTAAGTTTAATTTATTTTAAAACCCATTGCAAAACTTACCCAGGTTCATCATATTCCATGATTAAGGTAAATAGAATTAATTGTTAAAAACTATTTTATTTATTGAATCACAGTTAATTGCTGACTTTTTTAGTATTTATCGAGAACAAACAAATCTTCCGATTTTTTTTTTGCGTAAAGAAGAAAAAACAATGATTAATCAGAATTAAAGCATAACCGTGCTGTTCGGCGTTATTTTATTTTCATGTAAAATGTTAGGAGAAAAATGTTACTTTGCTGCTTGTAGTCTGATTGCGTTTGGCATTTGTTTAGGGAAAAACAAAATTTTATAAACAAAAGTCAGCTGATATTTGTTAGACCATCATCACATAAATGAATGAAGTGTTGCCAGTGTGGTTAAATTTAAAAGAGTTTCTCAACGAGTTACCATATTTCAATAAGTAGAATTTGGGGTAAAAATTAATGCAAGAAAAAAATTTCAATAAAAAAATTAGGTAAAATTCGTTCAATTTTGAAAATGTATCAAATGAGTCGCGGGCGTATCAACGTATTTTTCAACATCAAATAGTATCAAAAAAAGTACAATTGTATCAACAATACCATCCCTGTAATGCGGTTAATAGATTTATAAGTAAAAATCAATTTATTAGTGACTAAAAATAATTCGGAAATATCTTATGTATAATTTGCTAAAGTTATTTCATTTCCGAAATAATTATACCATAATAATTAATATTCGAACAAATGTGTATGGCTGTGCTAAACAAGTATTGATTTAAGCTTTATACGAGCTTTTATTAGTATTACTGCTGAATTTTAGTAAAGCTTTTATAAATTGCACTGTGCACTACAAAGCACTTTTTGCAGTACTCAACAAATAACATAAATACAGTGAAGGCCATAAGAATTTGTTATAAAAATTAATTTATTTGAATTTGTTTTTTTTTTCTTTAAACATAATAAATAAATAAAATCAAAAGATCATTAAAAGAATGTGTGTAAATAAATAAAAAAAAAATCATATTAAATATTAATAATAATAAATTGATAAATTTGCTAACATTGCTTATAAACAAGCATATAAATAAAGTTAAATCTAGAATCTAATAAATAAATATAATAAAAATTTAAAAATTTTTAAAATAATTAGTTTCTTTTTTTAAGTATTTTTAAAAATATTTTTTTTACACTATAAAAAAGTAATGCCAAACTTAATAATATATTATATATATTTTTTTTTTTGTAATGTTATTGTAATTCTGCATATTTAAGTACAAATTTAAGCCAATACCTGTGGAATGTTATAATTTGGAGCGTCTTTTTCTTTAAATTTGAAATATTTGAATTAAAATATGAATATTGGTTTAAAAAAACATATGAGTTTATATTTGGCTATGCCGTACTTCATTATTGTTTTAACGCTTTTTATATGAAATGTAAAGTTTTATTAAAAGTAAAATTTTTTTAGAATCCTTCAGAGATATCTCTATATTTTAGACCATATCATCACACCATGATGCTCGATTTGCATCGTTTTAAATAACAACCTACTGGAAGTAACGACAAACAATATTGTCCTAAGTTTATGTTGCGAATGAGGGTGATTTCAACAGATAGACGGCCGGACGGATAGATGGTTACCGCTATACCATCCCATATTCTATTACAAACGCTTTATGTTTACGTGGAATCCCCATTTCTCTAACACTGTTTATTAAAAAGTTATTAATGAAAACATTCTGACCTAAGTCGTAATGAAGCCCCATTACATTTATATAAAAAGTCATTTTTCTCAAAAGCATGATTTTCGACTTAGGCGGTTAATGCTTGGGACCACAGATATACACTTTGTGGGGTGCAAACTCTATTTTTCGATGCACGGAATGACAAACTGACACAAAGGAGTGGAAAGTATTATCATCGGTTACCAGTTGTTTCACATTACGTTATGATATTAATGATTATATTTAGAAAAGTGGTCCCAACTACTGCTCAGGATTGATTTAATTTTTATTTTTCTTCAGAAAAAAAAAATAATTGATTTATAATTCATTGTTTCAAATCCCTGTTAGTAATATCCATAATTTTGAGATTTTTAATTTTGATTTTATTTTTAATCAGATGCCAATTTTCACATTTCTCCGTGCTCGCATTATGCTTAAATAGGGATGAAAAATTTTCCTTCATGTATTAACATACAGATAATGAAATGTGAATTTTTTTAAATAGATAGTTTTAATTTTTTGATTTATATATATTTTTTTATTTTTATTTGTAATTTTGGATTTAGTTTTTAATTTTCGTAATTTTGAATTATAATTTTTGATTTTTATTTCTAGATTTTAATTTTTGATTGTTAACTTTTACATGTTAATTTTTAAATTGTAATTGTTGATTTTTATTTTTAAAGTTTTTATTTAATATTTTTTTAATTTTAAACTTACTTTTTTAGTCTTTTATTTTTTAGTTTTTAATTTTTCAATTTTTAACTTTCATTTTCTAATTATCAATTTCTGGTTTATAATGTATAAATGTTTTTTTTTTTTAATATTTGTTTTTGTTATTTTTTATATTATTAATATCAATTGTCGTTATAGTCAATTAAATTTCCTTAATGCTTTGTACTAATCCTGTACTTAATTTATAAGATTTTATGTCTTGTAGCGCATACCGAATAAAATAAATATAACTAAATAAAAACAATTTCTTTCTCTTTTCAGAGTTTCTGCTCTAAGAGCGGAGGAAACATTTTACTATTAATTTCAGTGTTCAATATAATTTTTCAGGAGTATACCGAGAGTGTGAGTTAAAGCTTAATTAATTTAAGCAGTTTTAGCAAAATATTTTCTGAATACTTACCAAATTTCCACATTCTTCTAATGTTAATTTATTTTGGGTTTTTGTTACTGTGTGTGAAAAGAAATGATTTTTAATTCATAGACATATAATTTTAGCTTAATTGCGCTTGATAAGAAAAAAAAAATGTTTTTTTGCGATTGGAACACAATTTTTTTCTTTGTTTCTGCTATATTTTTATTTAATTTTCTTAATTTCAGACCATTGACCATAACCTTGAAGTCATTCATATTCAATAAGGCGGTAGTTATTTTCGATGCAAAACTGTTAGCAACTTTAACGAAAAGTTGGAGAAAAAATTGGGGTCAACTATATAAGTAACTAAAATTTACTGCACTAGCCCGATTGAAAAATTTCAAAATTTTCCACTGCCATTGATGACTTGCCAATCTACTTTTATACGAAAAGACATAAAAGTATAATGTTGAAATCATTTTCGATATCTGAAATGTTTTAAGTCAAATTTTTTAAATATTTTCCACCCTAACTAGGAGCTTGTACAATTTTATTATGAAATACCCAGTGGGGTCTAGCGTACTGAATATAAACCATTATTAAACCAAAATGAAATGCATACAAAGTTTTAACATTATCAGTAGAAATTATTATTTATAAGTAATAATAAGATGAGGAGAGACATGTTCTATTGCAAATACCGTAAGAAAAATAAAATATATTTATTTCAGCGAATATTTTTAGACCCTCCACAATGGTATCAGTATTAAAAAAAAAAAAAAAATGAGAAAAATCTTAAGCAAAAAAAAAAAATAAAAATAAAAATAAATGCGATGCAACATGGTGATAAAATTAACGGTTCAACGGTTGAACGGTTGAACGGTTGAACAGTTGAAGGTCGTTCCAAAATAACGGTCATGCTAACAGTTGTCTTCGAATAATGTAAAGTGGAGCCTTAGTTATTCCTCTGGGTCAAGAAATATTATTTAAGTGTTTATGCACCAAGATAATGCACCGAGACCATTTTGCACAATTCGAATCTTATAACTGTGTGAATTCTGGCCATTCTATAAACTCAAAAGACCATTGCGAGTACAATATTTTGAATTGTTTGAGGAAATGAAAACCGAATCGTTGCGCACCTTCGAACATTGGATAAAATGATGGCATAAGCGTATTGTGTTGGAGGGGGATTATTTTGAAGCTATATCAGATCTATAAATGATTAGATAAATGATAAGATGCGCTAGCTCACAATTGATTTCCAAACCTAATGCAATATCGCGGCGGAAAGCTATTTAAATCCACCAATGAAATCATAGATCGAACAAATGCCTAAATTGAAGACCTTGAGAATATAACGAATTTATATAATTTTTTTTTTTTTTTTTTTTTGCTTAGATATAACTTGTTTTCGAGCTATCAAACTGTCAGACTGCGCTCACTTTTTGACAGTTCATTATGAATATCCAAATTTACTTTGAAAATCAGTCAACGATTATCGCTACTTATACGCGACTCATCCATCTCATAGCAGATACTCTCTAAATGAGGCAATAACACAAACACGTCGAACGAATATGCGTACACTGTCGCCGCTGTAAATGAAAGTGTTGAAGAAAATCCAAATATATCGATTCGTCGTCGGTCGCAGGAATTGGAGTTCTGTTCGTCCACTACGTGGAAAATTTTTCACATAGATCTTGGCCAACATTCATATAAGATCCAGCTGGTGCAGGAATTAAAGCCACGAGATGAGATTGGACTCTAAGCAGTTAGAATGTTTTATCGCAAAAATTGAGTTCAGCGATGCGGCTGACTTTACACAGAATGAAACCGCAAAAATCGACTTATTGAAATCAAATTTTGGCGACAAGTTGATTTCGAGAAATGGACCTGTCAGTTGGCCTGCAAAGTGGTGTGACTTGACATTTCTCGATTGTTTTCTTTGGGGTATGTAAAGTCACTGGTTTGTGCTGTTAAACTAGCAGCAATTGACGCCTTGTAGGCGAACATTGTTCGTGTTATTCGTGACATACGACCAGCAATGCTCGAAAAAGTGGCCTAAAATTGGACATCCGGAATGCGCTTCGACAAGAACAGCCACGCTAGCCATATGCCAGAAATCATTTTCAAATGTTAATGCCAAATATTGATCTTTCGAGAGAAAAATTTTTTTTATTGAAATACAATTTTTTGTGACCCTTTTTATACCCTCCACATCACTGTGAAGAGGGTATATATCAGTTTGTCATTCCATTTGTAACGCATCGAAAAATGCATTTGCGACCCCATAAAGTATATATGTATATTATTGATCCTTATAACAACTCGAGTAGATATAGCGTCTTTTTGGCCAGATATGTCCAAGAAGATGAAGACACCACTAAAAAATTTTAAAAATTCAGTGTGTTCGTTGTAATAATTTAGTACTAAGTTTATCTAATTATCAAATTGTTACTTTTTAAAATATTTTGTATACATTTGTTATAAATAATGCAATAACTTCGTAAAATCGATGTGGAGTAGGGTGGCCCTTAACAAAAAAAGTGTTCAAACTGTCGGTCTCACCCCCTAGAAATATGTGAATAGCAAAAAAACTGAGAAATACAAAGTTTTGGGCCAATCAAAAAACGTTTAGTCGTGGCGCAAAGCGATTGAAAATTTCAAGTGTGTTTATATGGGGAAAATATGACTTTTTTTTTCAGATTTTACGAAAATTTCGTTGTATAATTTAACTCTTCCGACAAGCTGTTACATTATTCGGGATCAGTATTAAATTATCCTTTCAAAACGCTATAAAACTTCAAAATCGTATGAAACCTCGCCAAGAAATAGCAAATGCCCCAGACCACTTTTCTGCCAAAAAAAACTAGGTCATGAAATTTGATGGCATTTTTTTCAACTTTGAGAAATTGATTAAAGCCATCATTCTTTTTTGGTCTCTATACTTATAAGTACTCAGATATGTAGTACTGTTTTATTACCACGTTGATAACCTATTGCGCATTGAGACCGAAAATTGGAAATTTTTTTGATAAAATTTTGAAAACTCCTTTTTCAAGTTTGAAAAAATTTTCTTAAACAAAATTGAAAAAAATTAATATATTAATTTAAGGTTTTATTAAATACATGTTGCAGATTAACTATGTGCATTTTTAAGTAAATCCCTCCACCAGAATTTTTTTGACAAGGATTTTATTTTTGCAGATTTCGAGAAAACTTGGATTTTTGTGAAATATTTTGTAAATGTACTCTTTCTAAATACTTTGTATCAAAAATTCATCACTTTTTTACTTTTAAATGTTATAGTTTATCTTAATAGCCTAAGGTTTCTGAAAAAATAATATGACTCCATTAACCCTTTTGAAATTGGGGTCACATATGACCCAAAGCTAATAAAAGACAATTTATTCAAAAAATTCAAATATTTTGTAAGTGCTGTCCAATTATTAGATGCGACGCTTAAAATATAATAATCAAATGTGTAGAAGTTTCGTTCCAAAAATTTTGGATAAATTTTGGATAATTTATATTCGCGAGCAATAAGCAGATAATTGCACCAAAGATATATCACAATGGATAATTTTGATCTCAGGAGTACTGAAGGGTTAAATAAAAAAAAATTAACCGAATTATTTTTCTTAAATTCTACATAGTGGTTTCATCGAGTGTAATAGAAAAACTCGGTTTCGGTAATTTTTATTTAAAAATATCTTAAAATCCAAATCTGGCCTTGGCAAATAATGGGTTAACGTTCTCGGATTTATGCAAGATTTTTGGAGCGAAACTTCTACACATTTGGTTATTATATTTTAAGCGTCGCATCTAATAATTGGGCAGCACTTACAAAATATTTGAATTTTTTGAATAAATTATCTTTTATTAGCTTGGGGTCATATGTGACCCCAATTTCAAAAGGATTAATGGAGTCATATTATATTTTCCGAAACCTTAGGCTATTAAGATAAACTATAACATTTAAAAGTAAAAAAGTGATGAATTTTTGATACAAAGTATTTAGAAAGAGTACATTTACAGAATATTTCACAAAAATCCAAGTTTTCTCGAAATCCGCAAAAATAAAATCCTTGTCACAAAAATTCTGGTAGAGGGATTTACTTAAAAATTCACACAGTTAATCTGCAACATGTATTTAATAAAACCTTAAATTAATATATTAGTTTTTTTAAATTTTGTTTAAGAAAATTTTTTCAAACTTGAAAAAGGAGTTTTCAAAATTTTATGAAAAAAATTTCCAATTTTCGGTCTCAATGCGCAATAGGTTAACAACGTGATAATAAAACAGTACTTCATATCTGAGTACTGATAAGTATAGAGACCAAAAAAGAATGATGGCTTTAATCAATTTCTCAAAGTTGAAAAAAATGCCATCAAATTTCATGACCTAGTTTTTTTTTTGGCACAAAAGTGGTCTGGGGCATTTGCTATTTCTTGGCGAGGTTTTATTCGATTTTGAAGTTTTATAGCCTTTTGAAAGGATAATTTAATACTGATCCCGAATTAAATAACAGCTTGTCGGTAAAACTAAACTATAGAACGAAATTTTCGTAAAATCTTAAAAAAAGTCATATTTTCCCCATATAAACACACTTGAAATTTTCAATCGCTTTGCGCCACGACTAAACGTTTTTTGATTGGCCCAAAACTTTGTATTTTTCAGTTCTTTTTGCTATTCGCATATTTCTAGGGGGTGAGACCGACAGTTTGAAAACTTTTTTTTTTCCCTCCATATAACGAAGGGCCACCCTAATGTGGAGGGTACTAAAGATTCGGCACAGCCGAGTTTACCATTATTACTTGTTACAATTTCAAGTTGTATCGTGCTTAAAAAGCACGCTTTATTTTATATGATCCCTCATTAATATTTTGGTGTTATATATCATACATAAATTCAGTTACTGAAGTCGTTTAAGATATAATAAAACTTACCTTATACATATTTCTTTGATGTTTTCTATGTTTATCTTTAACTAGCCACCCTTTTCTCTATGGTTATTGAAAAAAACATATTCGCTGCTGGCTTGAGCTAACAAAACAAAACCAATTCACCACTCCGGACAACAAAAATAACTCGACTAAAAAAAAAAACAATAAAAAAAATATACACTCCGTGGCGAGCGGAGTCTCACATTGAATTTAGTTATAATTTCCACTGCCAAATTGGATATTTTGCTCTTAAATGAATATTTGTTAATATTTGATTAATTTATTAACATTTCTTATCACTTTCTAACAATTAAAACCTGAATTTTATAAAATTAACTTGGCAAACACACTACCAAACATATAGAGGCTGCAGCCGGCTGCCTTAAAATATTTTTTAATTTTTATTACGATTTAACACTGGCAGTCATAAAATTTTGTATTCCGAACACAAATTGGCTTTTACATAACTGATTTATGTACATATTTAATAATATTATAAAATTTTTGACAATAAACTAATTTAATACATATTTTTATACAGACATTACAAGTTTAACAACAGAAACACGATATATAATAATTGAGAACTAACGGCATTGCCAGATACAACCAAATGTGTAAATGTGAGTAGGGTTGCTGTCATAACTATGTTGTTGACCAGATGAGCTTAATTAAAGAAATTATGCTAAATAATAACAAATAGTAAATAAAAAATAAGCTTTACAAATTATTTTAACATGGTAATCCTCTGAGACAGAAACTGAAAATTTAGATAAAAAAAATTTAAACTGATAATATATTAGAGACAATTCCTAAAAAATATTTCGTCAATGATAAAATTGATGTATTTCGGAAAATCCCACCCATTGTTTAAAACTTACAAGTTGGTTTTTGTAACATTGGCATTACAACTGGGTTCAATGACCTGTTAATTTAGAATCACTCGAAATTTCGTTCTCTAAATTGGCATATTGTTTTTGTTGGCAAGTACTATCTATTTAAGTAAAATATTGTAAATAAATATTTCGAAAGTTCCTAAGTAGGCGCTACCCTTAAGTCATGGCTATCAAAAATATTATCCAAATTTAAACAACAGCTTGAAATTTATTCAAATTATAACAAAAAAGGTGGCTTAAAATGTTATTAAACTCGCATTTAATTGGGGTTAAATAATATATTAAATCTTAACTTAATGTTTTATTTTATTGTGACTCAAATCGTGTTTGTTATTATATTAACAATAAATCTTGATTTATTCATAGCTTTATCTTTTATCAGATCTTATCTTACGTCACACACTGCCACAAGCTTGGCCAAAAAGTCGATGTAGAAATTTTAGTTCATATGCGCAATATTATCTAAAAGTTTAGCGTAGTTTTTGAATTGCTGCAATTCAAAATTAAGGTTTCCATGCAACACGGTAAATTTAGGGGAAACCCGCAAATTTTACATGTGTTTGTTATAGTTCAAATTCACATCTGTTTTGGTAACTGGCTTACAAGGTATGTATTTATAATTGTAACACAGTTATTGTTTACAAATAAAGGGTGATCTAAATTGAGGTATCATTTTAATCTTAATTAAAACAAAGAGTTTTTTGAGATATTAAACATATTTTTATTTCAGTTTATTACAAATAAGTTCCGGTTAAAAATGGCAAATTATGTCGGTCAAGTGATCTTTTAACAAATCACGTTTCTCAATCACGTTTTTCAGTAAACTGTTGTCAATGGTTGATAACTGCTCGATAATGTTATTTTAAGCTCTTGAACTGTAGTGGGCTTATTGCTGTACACTTTCGAGTCCAAAATTCCCACAAAAAATATTCTGAAGGTGTCAAATCGCACGATCTTGGCCAATTAACTCCTCCTCTAATAATGCGATTTTCGAACATTTCTTTCAAAAGTTCCATTGTTTCTCTTGCTGTATGGCAAGTGCCATCATCCTGTTGAAACCACATATTCTCTACGTCTTAATTATCAATTTTCCGCCACAAAAAGTTTCAGATCATCTCTCTGTAGCGATTTCCATTGACCGTAAGCGCATTTCCATTTTCGTTTTAAAAAAATATGGTCCGATAATTCCTCCTGACCACAAACTATACCAAACCGTAACTTTTTGTGGATGTAATGGTTGCTCAGAGATAGCTCTCGGATTCTCTTCACCCAGAATGCGCCAATTATGCTTGTTGACGTAGCCATTGAGCTGGAAATGGGCTTCATCGGTGAAGATTATTTTGTTAAAAAAAATTCTCATTTTTTTCTTATTTTTCGATGGACCAAAAAACAAATTGCCGACGTAACGCATGGTCAGTTGGTTTTAATTCTTGGCTCCGCTGGAGATCACGAGATCAAAATGTTGATTAATGACGAATGGAGATTTCTGCATCCTTTTCAACACTCACGCTCACAGCTGCTACATTCTCGGTTGAACTATCACTACGTTGAGAAAATTTGCTTCTGTTATCATGAACGGATCCAGTTTCTTCAAATTTCTCAACCATTACCTTGATGGCACGATTTGTTGGAGCATTTTGTTCGTAATTACGTCGTGAAAACTTTTGCCATTCTCAAAAAATTTTTTAATAATAAAAACACGTTGCTCCTTCGTGTTACGTATCATATTAACTAACCGGAATGTATCTAGAATCTGAAAATTTAGGATAAAATTTCCATGTAGAAAAAATGGCGGCAAAATCAAAATGATTCCACAAATTTGGATACCCGTTACAAATCATACTCGAAATACAGTTAGCCAAATGAAAGTAAATTAAAAAAAAACATTCGATATCACTTAAAAATTATTTTTTTGATATTTTATATCTACTAGTTTGTATATTACCATTAATGGTAACTAGTAGATTCCAGCCCTCGAAATTCGACTGCAAATTCTAGGAAATTTTATTTTTTCATTAAATAAAGGCCCTAAAGGTATGCTAATCAGTTATAGCCAATTCGCAAATCAACACACAAAAAAAACAAACTCGTTTTTATTACAAACACATTAACAAATTTAATAAACACACACATAGCATTGTATAATTTTATGTATATGTTAGTAGCAACTTTAAATGTAATTTACTCAAATTAAAGGAAAAAATTTAAAAATCTGTAAATCTGCAATACGGCTAGAAAGGAATACCTTTCAAATGATAATGGTTTGATCAAAATTGGGATAAAATGGTAGAACAAAACATCAGTCACAAGAAATCGCGTAGCCTCTAAATATTATAGATTCCATGCAAAATAAATAATATTTATTGATAACATTTCAAAGAAGAGGGTATGAAAATATGACAATAGTTTGTTAGATTCATGTGTGAATATTTTCATAGCCCCTATTTTTCCAATAAGAAAGGAAAAGTGTAATTTTGAAAATGAAGTCAGTGTGATGTCTGTCACATTACAAGATACTTTTTTTACTATTTTAGAATTTATGTTCTTTATATGCTTTATATATAAACTAGCTCTTGTATTAACTATAAACAACTGTTTCTTATTATACCCTATACCACTATGTGGTTTGGGTATAATGACTTTGTTCTGCTGTTTGTAACTACCAAAAATATTTGACCTAGACCCATCTTTTATTATACCGATCGGTTCAGAATCACTTTCTGAGTCGATTTAGCGATGTCCGTCCGTCCGTCCGTCCGTCTGTGTGTCCATGTAAATATGAATATATTTTAATGAAATTTAGTATATAGGCTCCTATCGGCCATAGGATGAACGCTATTGAAATTGGTGAAAGTCGGTCCATGTACAGACCCAGTCTCCATACAAATGACCCCTATGAAATCGACTTAAATTTCCATAAGATCCAAATTATCATATTGATCTCGGTGAACTTGGGTTTGTGTGTGTTTATTACATCCATTTATCAATTGTCCAAAAATAAATCGCAGTTGGCAATTCTTTGTCATAGCTCCCGCTTCCCGATTTTCACTTAAATCTATCAAAAAACAAAAATGATGCACAGATTTTTCTCAAATTTGGTTTGTATATATTTTTTCAAAATATAAGTGACTTTACCAAACATGGCCAGGATCGGTACATTTTTCGATCTAGGCCTCATATAAATATAGCATCCGATATGAACTTTTTCATATCTGCAGCCAAAAAAATTAATAACAATGCCACTCAAATTTGCTTTATGCTTATTTTCTATATCCACTTAGTTGGACCGAAGAGATAGGGTCTCTAAACCATGGTATATGGTATCATATAGTCGGGCTAGACTGACTATAATTTTCTTACTGGTTTGTCATATAAATAACTTCAGACCTTTGCTGCCATTAACGAACATCCTCTAAAATGATGTCTATTTTTTGTCATGTCGGTCACGATTACTTTTTGCGCCCAATTGGTCCAACTGCATAATTTTATATATTTTTATGAACAATGAAAAACTTTTACTGTATAATATTGGACTAGAAAGAACACTGAATGTCATATATGTCACTATGGAATTAACCATCAGAGATTCGTGATAGTTTTGAGTAGTGGCTGGAATTTAACAAAAATAATGCAACTAATACACGCTTTTAAAAATTACCAATAATTGGGCGAAATACAGACGTAGAAACTGATATGAAATCTTGATTCATATAGCGGCTTAATAGTATACCAAATCTACATTATAATCAATTCTTAATATTACATCACGTCTTTATTAAAATCATTACTAAAATAGTGCTTAATAGTATACTAATTGTTGATTTCGTTACACAATGTATAATCAATGCTTTCTTCATTCTGAAATTTTTACGGTATTTTAATAAAATATATGGCAATGCCACTATATTTGTTCTAAAATTTTATATGGGTGAGCTGATTGTGCACTACATAAGACTAAGCCATGAAAGTGATAATGAAAAATGGGAAAAGTTGATTTTTTGCTTAATACATTCATTGGCCTCTCCAGAGAAAATATTTTTCATTCTAAAAGTCAGATTACTTTTAAAATTTCTCCCATTTTGAGACTTATTTTTAGAGTTTGAACAATTGAGAACTCTTCTAAGTACTAATGTCTCTTTAGGGCTTGTTAGTTATAGTTTTCTAATATTTCTCTCATAATATAATAATTTTTGGTGTTCTTATCAGATAATGTTAAAGTCCACCTCTAGATTATGGGTTTTTGGTTTAGTGATAATTTCATTTCAGTACACACAGAAAATAGATTCGTTGTTGCAACCGAATTTGTTGCCAACCGAATTTATGTAGTCACATGTTTCTGTTGTGATTATTGAATTGTATAATCCAGTTAGCCGATTGTGTTAATTGTGACATTTAGTTGGTACAGTAGAATTATTCATTATATTTATTGATTGTGAGAACCATTTATCGGAATTTTACTGATATAAAATTTAAAATTTATTTAGATTTAATTATTTATTAATAACTTGCATAATATTCATTGAACTATGTAAAACACAATTTCATAACATAAAATAAAATTAAATTGTAATCCCTTGTGTCAGTACAATATCAGTGACTACCACTTTTATAATTTAGCGGTTTTGAAATGAAAATATTTCGTTGTTTCACCAGCTTAAAATTATGCCATATCGATGTATATTTTCCGCAAACATTCCTAAAAGAATAAATATTAAATTAAATGAATACAAAAAAAAAATAAATAGTCACATACATATATGGAACTTACACAATAATCATAATGGTTGATTACCAATGTAGTTAATCAGTTAACCATGTAGTTAATCATATCAGATTCAAGGTTACGAGCATCCTCACAAAGACTAACCCATATCAGAGCCCGACAATCACGATTGGACATATTGATTTGTTGTTATGTGACAATCAAGATCTTTTACAAGTTTTCGACTAAACTCTGATACAGTCAGGGGGACAGAACTACACCTTCAGGCTCAGAATTTTATTTACACACTAGAAGCACATATCGCACCTCTAAAGTGAGTCAACTCAAAATTTTAATACCCTATACCACTATGTGGTTTGGGTATAATAACTTTGTGCTGTTGTTTGTAACAGCCAAAAATCTTCGTCCTAGACCCATCTTTAATTATACCGATCGACTCAGAATCACTTTTTGAGTCGAAATAGTAATGTCCGTCCGTCCGTCTGTGTGTCCATGTAAACCTTGTAATCAAACTACAGGTCGCAAATATGAATCTATTCTGATGAAATTTGGTACGTAAACTTCCGTCGGCCATGGGATGGACGCTATTGAAATTGGTGGGAATCGGTCCATGTTCAGACCTAGTCCCCATACAAATGACCCCTATGAAATCGACATAAATTGCCATAAGTTTGCCATGTGTTTATTATATCCGTTAATCAGTAGTTTAAAGATAATCCCTATAGGAAAATTCTTACTCATAGGCCCCATATACTGCTTCCCGATCTTCACTTAAATCTATCAAAAAACAAAAATATTGTACATATTTTTCTCAAATTTGGTTTGTATATATTTTTTCAAAGTATAAGTGACTTTACCAAATATGGTCGACCTAGTCCCAATATAAAACAAGTAAGAAAATTATAGTCGGTCTAGACCGACTATACGATACCCTATACCATGCGTTTTGAAACCCTATCTCTTAGGCCCAACTAACTGGACATTGAAAATAAGCAAAAACCAAATTTGAGTGGGATTTTTATTAATTTTTTGGCTGCAGATATGAAAAAGTTCATATCGGATGCTATATCTATAAAGGGACTAGGTCCAAAAATGGACCGATCCTGATCATGTTTGGTAAAGTCTCTTGTATTTTGCAAAAATATGTACAAACAAAATTTGAGAAGAATCAGTGCAATATTTTTGTTTTTTAATAGATTTAAGTGAAGATCGGGAAGCAGCTCTATATGGGGTCAAAGGGATCATTTTTGGATTACTCATTAGTGGATGTAATGAACGCATACAAACCCAATTTGAGTAAGATCTATATGACAATTTGGATCTTATGGCAATTTATGTCGATTTCATATGGGTAATTTGTATGGGGGCTAGGTCTGAACATGGACCGATTCTCACCAATTTCAATAGCGTTCATCCCATGGCCGCTAAAAGCTTATATACCAAATTTCATAAAATTATATTCATATTTGCGACCTGCAGTTTGATTACAAGCTTTACATGGACACACAGACGGACGGACGGACTTTGTTAAATCAACTCAGAAAGTGATTCTGATTCGATCGGTATAATTAAAGATGGGTCTAGGTCAAATATTTTTGGTTGTTACAAACAGCAGCACAAAGTCATTATACCCAAACCACATAGTGGTATAGGGTATAAATAGTATCCGATATGAAGTTTTTCATATCTGCAGCGAAAAAAATTAATAAAAATGCCATTCATATTTGGTTTATGCTTATTTGCTATATCCAATTAGTTGGACCGAAGATATAGGGTCTCTAAACCATGGTATAGGGTATCGTATAGTCGGGCTAGACCGACTATAATTTTCTTACTTGTTCAATTTTCACTTATTGCAAGAAAACGATACACAGTGGTCATATCTATCCACTGTAAAAATCTTACATCGGTTTTTCTACTCTTTCGCAAAAAAAAATACAGTTATAACCCTCTTTGTGTTTAGAATCAACTAAAGTTGTCCCCAATGTAAGCCCAACTAATATCAATGTTGTTTCAACTAAAAAGAAGTATTTTAAGCTGCGTCTGTGTTTATGTCAAAACAGTTTATTTTATTGATGTGCTATTTTTATTAAAAAAATTTTAAAAAAACCGTTTTTTGCCTCTACTGAAAATTTTAAAATTTTGAGTTGACTCACTTTAGAGGTACAGGTGTAAAACTTCAATTTTCACAAAATATTTAAAAATTTTCTTATCCATTTTGTTAAAAAAAATGACAAATTACATCGAAAATTCGGTACGGATAAACACATTTTTATATCTACAATATCTATTGATATGTACAAAAAAAATTGGTTCATTCTGTTCCCTTTCGGTTCCAAATATCAGTACAGGTTAAAAATTTGGCTTTCTGTTACCGTAATCGAAATATAATTCTTATTGCAAATTTTATTTTTAGTATTTTTTAACAATATTTTTTTTACAATATCTGTTAACACATTTTTTATTTCAAAAATGTTATTCTAATAGAACTAGTAGTTGCAAGCACCAATAATAAAGACAGAAGCATGTTATACTTCATTTAATTAAGTTGCCTCAATTAAATTAGTATAATAATTTATACTAGCAGATTCCAGCCCTCGACATTCGAGCGCAAAATCTAGGAAATTTTATTTTTTCATTAAATAAAGATCCTAAAAGTATGCTAATCAATTATAGCCAATTCACAAAACAACTCAAAAAACAAACTCATTTGTATTACAAACACATTAACAAATTTAATAAACACACACATAGCATTGTAATATTTTATATATGTGTTACTAGCAACTTTAAATGGAATTTAAATAAAGAAAAAAATTTAAAAATCTGTAAATCTGCAAAACGGCTAAAAAGAAATACCTTTCAAATAATATACGTTTGGTCAAAATTGGGATTAAACGGTAGAACAAAACATCGGTCACAAGAAATCGCCTAGCCTATGTATTATAGATAAAGACCTTGATTGGTAAACGTAACCAATTTTATTGGTATGGTATGGTAGTTGTTGAAGGATATCGATTGCATTTTCAAATTTTAAGTAATAACTACAAGATTTCTTATTACCTTAATGAATTTTTGTAGTGGTAACCGATTTCTAACCAATATTTTTTCTGTGTGTAGAACATATTTGTTGTTTAACGACCATAGTAAAACATACTAAATAACTGTAAATATATGCTATTATATATGTTATAATTATAAATTTTATTTATGTATGTTATTACCCTCGTCAAATAACAATGAACGATAAAAATTGGTAGTTTAACTTCGAGCCATGCAAAAAACTTCAAGGTCGATAAAAATTTATTTTCAACTGCATAACTTTTATTAACTATTTTTTCCTTTTCGAAATTTTACCGTATATTTTGTCTCTATTTTTAAACAAGTGAACTTTGATTTTTCTAAATTTATCTTGTCGAAATTTTTTATCTGAAACTGATAATATTTTAATTTATTTAATTAAATTTTAATATAATTCAATAATGAATATTGCATGGCGCTAAATATTAATTTAATTATTATAAGACAAAAAACCCAGTTTCGTCAATAACTTTTTGAAGATAAACATTATAAAATGAACTTATGGTGTGAACAGATTTCCTGACAGAAAATTTTCAGTTTTATGAAATGTTTAAATATGAAAATATATTATGGAGATGAGTATTTCAAATAACTAAAAAACACACATATTTTATACAAAAATTTCTTCAGTTTGTGAAGGCTGCTCTAAGTTTTCCATTCATAAATTCTTATGCATATCGCTAATTTCTAATTCCTAAATAAACTACTTCGTTCAATTTAACATTTCCTTAAGAATAAATGTTGCCAATTTAATTCCGTTTGAATGAATTCATACTAGTTTTTTTAAATGTTCACTTTCTTGACAACTACCCTTTGTGTCTTATCTTAACTAATCTAGAAATTTTGGATTATGAAGTTGTTGTTCTTGTTGCAATTTATATAAGCTCTTTATGCAAGATTGGATGTTTGCTATAGTATGCGATAGATTATATTTATTGCCGGTTACTCGAATTGATAAAAGTTGGAAAATCCTTTGAATTATGTCATAGCTGTGCAATAAAAATAAGATTATGGAAATATCAATCGAAGTGCCCTACAAGTGTTTAACTAAATATCGAGATTTCTATATAGAAGTAAAATGTAAGCCCATTTTTCTTTTGTGCGATTAAATATTGTGGGGAAATTTCCAAGAATATTGGTTAAAGAATATTTAAAAGAAGTTGAGGACTTTATATAGCAACTTTTAGTTATTATCTAAAGAAGGTGTTAGATTATTTGAGCGCAAGTTTTCCATAAAGGAAATAGTTTCGGAGTAATTTTAGACAACAATTTTATATAGCAGAGCACCAGATTATATTATTTTATGCATATCGTAGTAATTGTTTTTGGTTTACTATATTTCGAAGTAAAATAAGTATTATTCCATTTTATAAAATATATCTGAAATATACAAAAATTAATATATAATTTTTAAAATAATTTTATATTTTAGATTTTTCGATATTTAACTCTATTTGGAAATAAATGCATTTAGATTTCATTTTACGAAACATATCTGAAATATATGATATATAAATTTGTTACGGAGTTGTTTTTATACATCTTATATTTTTCGGAATAAGTTTCGGAGTACATCAAATTAAACTTTGTTTGATAATTTGAAAAACTTTCCATTTCGGAGTAGTTCTTAAATATTTCATAGTCATTTCTGAATACTTATTATAATTATATTATCATAATATAGAAAAGCTTAATTTATTTCAGAATTGAAATTAGATTTTAGAAAAATAATTAAAATCTATTGAAATATTCTATTATTTCGGAGTAATTTTTGAAGTAAAAGAAATAAAAATCTGTTTCGTATTTTGAAATAAGAAGACCATTTCGGAGTAGTAAAAAATTATTTCAGAACTAATTAGTTTTAAAAATATCCAAAATCTATGAAATGTAAACACGTTTTAGAGTAATTATTTAAATGGTCTTATAATTCGGAGTAACTTTTATAATTGAGTAAGGAAATATCTGTGTCCTAGTATTCGGAGTATTTTATATTAGCTTATATTATTTCACACTTGTGAAGGAATTAATTTTTGGTTATGAGAATAAACTCATTTCGGAGTAATTTTAACAATATTTAAATACTTCGGAATAAATTACGTAATACTAACGAAAATGGCCTGCATTAGTATACCTATTTCGAGATATTATATACATTTCAATTTCGGAGTAGTTTTTGCATTAAAAAAAATTAGTATTCGGTTTTATAAAGTATATGAAACACAAATTCGATTCAGGATATTTTTATAAATATTTCTTTATCTTAGAAAAAAATTTTAACAGTTCAGGATATCTATTGTAATTTTGAAATGACAAATATTTTTCGGAAAGGTTTTAAACAATTCACTCTATTTTAGATTAATTATAGGAATGAAGGAATTAGAACTCGATATTTAAAAATTATAAACATTTTAGCTATAAAAATATTTCGGATTAATTTTTAAAATATTGATATATTTCGGAGTAAGAATCTGTTTGTAATTATAATTCGGAGTGATTTTGTAATGTTATATAATATATATAGCTAAATACGTATAAAATATGCATTAATTTCCGAGGAATTTAAGAGAAGATTAACACATTGCGGAGTAAGTCTCGGAGAACGGGACTAAATTAATGTGTTTTTAAAACTAAAAATAAAGATTTTGTAATCGTTTTTAAATATTTATCCTTATTTCGAAGTAATTTTATGACAAAAGTAATTAAAAATTCGATTTTATATATATTCGTTCTGGACAAACTAACTGAATTGTTTTGGATTTTCGTTTCTGAAGAAAAGTTACATAAGGTTATATTATTACTCTGTTTCGGAGAATAGGGAATATGATCTTTTTCGCAGCAATTTAGCAATATCCTAGTCTGTTTCGGACAAGCGAAAATATATATCCTTTTCGAGAAATTTGCTTTAGTTTATTTTAGTTTCAATATATTTGGAATTTTTCTCCATTTCGTATTACCAAATATACATATTAATCCAATTCCGAAAAAAAAATTTTTTTCAATATATATTTCGTGTTTAATTTTCTGTCGTATTTGCATTTCGGAGTGAGTAATTGAAGAATATATATTGTTATTTAGGTGAAAGGGGAATAATTCTTTTATTTTTTATCAATGCGTGAGAGATATTTCTACGATTCGTAGTATCGGATATATTTATTCGTTTCAGAAATATGGAAATATTATTCCATGCATTTTAACTCCGGTTAAAGTATTTTCTAAAATAATTCCAACGTTCAGAATGTATCTTGAGGGATATACGAGTATTACTGTGTTTCAGATTAAGTAACAATATATAGAAAAAAAAAAAAAAAATCGGGTGTGGAAATAGACTTTGGAAAAATAACTCTGTTTTGAAATATATTTTTGAAATATAAGTTTATTTAGGGGAAATATCCGGAGTAAATATATAACATATATAACTTTGTTCTGAAGTATATTTTAGAGATTTTTTGAGAAATTTTCGGAGTAAAAGAAATATTAATCTGTTTCTCTGTAAATATATTATTGATTGATTATGAAGTAGTTTTTCTTTCCGAAAGGTTTAGTTCGGTAAAACCTTAGTGATTTGTCTATAGGAGATTTCAATATAACAAAGTTTTGCACTAAATTTTTGTGAAAAATTTTATATCTTTTCGGAGTTAAATTTTATCATAAAAGAATTATTCTGTTACGGGAATATGGCTGCTTTACAGCACAAATACCCTTATTTCGGATAAAACTGTGGATAATATATTTCTGTTTAGCATACATTTTAAAGACTTAATTTTGAACATAATTAACTAAGTTAAATTCGGAAACATGGACCCTATTAGAAATGAAAATTTCTACATTAGAAATCTTTATGAATCTTCTAGAAAGTAAATTTTTATAAAAAATAAATAAATGAATTCGGAATAAATTTCATTTATATATATTATATAATTTTTCGGATTAGTTTTTCTTTAATTTTTTAACATAGTTGGCGACATAATTCCTTTTCGAATTCATCTTTTGTAAAGGAAATATATTCCTTCTATATATTCTTAAAGATAATTTTATATATTTACGAGTATTTGCCAATGACGTTGTTTGTTTGGGTTTTTGAAATTTTAGATATTGCATATAAGGGTTGATATAGGTGGTACAATTGTACTTTTTATGCTACAAAAGGGACGATGTTACTCCTGCGACTCATTTGGAACTATTTACAAATTTTCCTAATTTATTGTTATTTTTAATTGATATAACATGGCAACTCATGCATAGTGTGAATGGACTTTTGCACTTATTCAATGCGAATATACAACGGTGGCCTTAAAAGGCCACCCGTAGTGACGGCGAAAGTGAATGGAGAAGATCCCAAGTTGGAGGCTTTGGTTGCATATGCGACATTTTGAATTAAGTGTGATCGGGTTTTTCAATAGTTCTAGTAAAAGATATGCTTCCCCTCATTACAAGCTTGTTTTGGAACGGATACTCATAATATTTTAAAATATTCAGCGGCAAGGTGGTTATCACGCCTGGAAGTTATCAACAGAATTTTGGAACAGTGACAGCCATTCCATTATTATTTCACACTCAATGATTTTGAAGCTGATTTTAAAGTATATATTGAAAATTGTGAATACCATAAATGTTACAAATTTCTATTTCGTCAAATGGGTCGCAATTTTTGATGTGTAAACATCTATGAACTCAGGGGGGTAAAAATCTATTTCACAATACAATCAGAAAAACAGCGTAAGGGAAAATCGGGGTGAGGTATATGTATGTAAGTGTATTGGTGCAAAGATTATGATTTAAATTTATTTAGCTGATTCAACAACCAACAGAAAGCGCCATGAATGTATAGCAAACAACTGCTACCATCAACTATAACAACCACAGCAGTTGCTTGCTATACATACATTGATGGAGCTTACTGTTTGATTTTAATTGATGTGATCGGACTCACATAGTGTTTACACATCTCCCCTGTGATCGGACTCACATAGTTTTTTTTAAAAGGAATTTTTAGGTAAATTGGAAATACCGAAGTTAAACGTAATGAAAAACATCTTCCTTTTAACATATACACTGTGGAACAGCAGTAGATATTTATATATCTGCAAATGATATTGAAAGCGGTATGCAATGGAATTGAAAAAAAAGCAATTCTATATAAGCTCTTGCGAGACTTTAAGAAGTAAAGTTAACTTTGTCAACGAAATTTTTAATTTTGTTCAGAAAATGTTGTTTCTGGTAGAAATGTTCCCAAATGAAACTGAAAATATTTATACTATTAATAACCAATACCCAGCTTTGGCCGATGTAGATGCATTGCAAACTTTTAAAAATGAAAGTAATTAAATTTTTTGGGCCAAAGTGTTAGCAATGTAAAATTAATTGAATGAGTTAATGTTTGCAGAGCTTTCTAGAGTTGTACAAGAAATATTATCGATTCCATACTCATCAGTGCATGTGGAGCGAATATTTTCGTTTCAAAATATTATTAAAACGAAGGATCGAAATATGCTCTATGTGCTAACGGTATCTAGTCTAATACAAACAAAAAAAAACATATTATTCCTGTTGTTCAGCCTTTCGTGTAGGAGTCTTTCCCTCTTGCTGGAAGGTTGCCAATACCTAAAAAGGGTGAGGCTAATAACTCTGAAAATTACCGTGGTATTACAATCTGCTCTGCGCTCTCAAAGAGCATGATAAATTTCCATCTTGTTAGCTACCTAGAGGCCAACTCACTTCTTCCACAGAAACCGTTCTAGGGGACGTGTTAGCTCTACTTTCTGAGCGCATGAGTCCATCCATTCACAATTTTGGTGAAAGTAAAGCGGTTGCTCTAGATATTTCCAAGGCGCTCGATCGCGTGCTGCACCATGTATTGGTATTAAAACTTATTGCATTTGGTTCGGTACTGGCTTCTCTTTATATCGAGTTTTCTCAGAGATCGCACAATGCCTGTTGCAATTTCAGCTTAATTAAGGGATACCGCAAGGTTGTGTTGTTTCTTCTTCTGTTTTCTTGATCCTTCTGAACGACGTCCTTGGCCAAACTTTCAATTTTATATACTTTTTTTTTTGCAGATGACAGCAACATTTGTCATTCATTTTCCTTCAATTGTAGGCCAAGCCTCTTGGAGGTTGGGGACAAAAGGCGAACAATGAATGACACACTTAATCAAGACCTGTTAAAAATATCCGAGTGAGATAAAGCGAATAAGGTTGATTTTAATGCGCAGAAGACTCAATGTTGTTTGCTCACCCATAGGGCCATGGATTCAACAATGTCATCTGTATATATGGGTGGTATAGGTATTGAGGAATCGGATACTCTTGATGTTCTGGGTATGAGAATTTAATGTGATGTTTGTTGGAACGAAATGATCAGGTTTTTCAAGAGTCGAAAGAACCATTCAAGTGTCTTAGTTTTCATAAACGGTGCAAAAATTACTTCCCTCACTCAGACCGAAAATGGTATACATCTCCCTCATATGAGTAGGAGTTTCAAAGTCTATTTTGGACCTACTAGAGCGTGTGCAAATGACAGTACGTTATCCAACTCTATTCATCGTCGGAATGTGGGTTTTGTAGTACTGTTCTATACCATTGGCAATGCTCTTCTGAGATTGGCGAACTCATTCCAAGTTCCCGAGTTTCAGTTTGCGAACTAGCCGTATGTGGGGTAAACTCCCCGCACAGGTCTTTCCTGATAATTATAATATAATAAAGTTTAAGTCAAATATCCAAAAACACTACTCCCTCTTTCCTCCGTTTAATAATCTATTTTCCTGAGATCAACACAATACACTGCATATCTAGGGGCATCCGCTAAATGTTGATCAATAGCTAAAAAAAAAACAACAACTGATTTGTTATCAAAAAATGTTTGATTTCGATTGCATTTACATTTCATGCACCTTATTTTACACATGTGTATGTATATGTGTCAATATGTACACATTATTATACCCTATATCACCATGTGGTTTGGATATCATGACTTTGTGCTGCTGTTTGTAACTACAAAAATATTTGACCCAGACCCATCTTTTATTATACCAATCGACTTAGAATCACTTTCTGAGTCGATTTAGTAATGTCCGTCCGTCCGTCTGTCCGTCTGTGTGTCCATGTAAACCTTGTAATCAAACTACAGGTCGCAAATATGAATATGTTTTGATGAAATTTGGTATGTAAGCTTTCACCAGCCATATAATGAACGCTATTGAAATTGATGAAATTCGGTCCATGGTCAGACCTAGTCCCCATACAAATGACACCTATGAAATCGACATAAATTGCCATAAGATCCAAACTATCATATCTCAGTCAAATTGGGTTTGTATGTGTTTATTATATCCATTAATCAGTAGTCCAAAAATAATACCTATAGGACAATTCTTAGTCATAGGCCCCATATAGAGCTGCTTCACTTAAATCTATCAAAAAACAAAAATATTGCACAGATTTTTCTCAAATTTTTTTTGTATATATTTGTTCAAAATATAAGTGACTTTACCAAATATGGTCAGGATCGGTCCATATTTCGACCTAGTCCCCATATAAATATAGCATTCGATATGAAGTTTTTCATATCTGCAGCCAAAAAAATTAATAACAATGCCACTCAAATTTGGTTTATGCTTATTTTCTATATCGAATTAGTTGGACCGAAGAGATAGAGTCTCTAAACCAAGGTATAGGGTATCCTATAGTCGGTCTAGACCAACTATAATTTCTTGTTTTGTAAGTTGTTTTTGCTTCTATATATTACATGTACAAATTGTTTTTGTTTAAATTTTTAATATGTATGTATGCATGTACAAAAATAAAAATAAAGAAATAAAAAATAAATTTACCAAAAAAAACTGATGTTAGTACTATTGGGGTCGAAAGAGTACAACTGATAAGTTCGTTGGTACGAAATTTGTTTTCTAATTTATCATCCCTGTTGCACATATCTTGAAATGAGGTGATGCTCTAGAACAACAGCGAGTATTGCTAAAAACAAAAACAAATGTTTTAATTTTGATAACTTGTGAAATTAGAGAGAGTATTGATAATATTCGTATCTGTGTTATCAGTATGATGAAAAAAATAAGGCATTTAAATAATTATACATTATTGGAAACTAAAAAAACAATTTCATAACTCCATGTGGACTTTTAAAACTCCGTGAAGATCGACATGTGGTTAACATACGATTTGTTAGTTATTTTTTTTTCCTAAATAAAAAAAAACAAATAAAAAAAAATAATAAAACAAAAATAAATAATAAAAAAAATCAAACATATTGATAAGATGTATGGAAACTCATAATATTTCCAACATTTAAATACAAAAGAGAAATACAAGATCAATGTTTTCAAGTTCTTATTCTCTTTGCCTCAAATATTGTTGTCCGTGCCTTATCTAATCTTATTTTACCTTACTCTCACAAATAATACCTAGTGTTTTTATTTAGTTCTACGTAGCTGTAAATAAAAAACATATTTGAGTATTTTTTTCGTCTTTTTTTTTTATAATTATCAACGATCCTCGTTTAAATAGTTTTGTTTAGCTACTGACCTGTTTAAAGTGTCAGTCATATCATTGGCTTTGAGGCGTATTGATCGTGCACGAACGTTGTTAGTAAAAAAAACTAAATTTTGTTGGATTAGCTTAACGCGTATCGACTGTTTCCAAGATCATTTCGATATTTAAAAAAAAAAAATTGAAGAACCGTTTTTCAAAGTTAACAGTGTTTGTTGAATTTTCCAAAGAAAAAGGTAATAAAAAGGATTAGTTGAAAAAGGACAAATAAGTGGAGAGCAAATGATAAGAAAATAATTTAGAAAATTAAAAAAAAAAATTAAAATGAATTAGCAATGATAATATTTCTTTAAGTTGTTGATAACAGTTATTTGTGATGTGGTAACAAAACTGAAATATAATTAATTAAAAATAAAATAAAATCGAATTTCCAAATGGCCGATTACATGTAGATGATACAGTTTTCTATAAAATGTTTAAAGAAAGTGAAAAAATATTAAATTTAATATTGAAATGTTTTGTAGTTACCAAATAATGAAGAGTAAAATTAGTTTAATATTGGCTAAACTTGGCTTCGCTGTATTAAAATAGCAGACATTTTTTGTGGTTGCCTTTTTAAAGCTTATAAATTTTTTGATTTTTTATATTTTGTTTTCGCCAAGATGGCTTGGTTAATGACAATTAAGAATGACTTTAAAAAAATTTTAATTATTATTAAAAAATTAAAAAAAAGGAAAAAATAATATAATAAAAATATTTCTAAGAGAAACTTTTTATGAAACTTCATAAATATTTTCTATTTGCCAATGAAAACTTTTGCTATTTGTTATAAAAATACACACAGAAAAAAAAATTCGCCAACCTAATTTTTCTAAGTTTTAACAACTGAATTTTCAATCGTATCAGCAGAAATTTAAAAGCAACGAACTATTTGCTATTGTGTTAAAATATTTACTGTTAAGACAAGAGAATTAAAATTGCAATTAGCTCAAAATTCGGTTATTAACTTTAATGTAATTCGGTTGGCCACAAATTTGGTAGCTAGCCACAATGAATCTTTTTTCTTTTTTATGTATATTTTTCATTAATTTAATTAAAAATTAAATTATTTAAAATCTTCAAAATTTTGTTTGTCATTAAATAGTTTTGAGTGGTTTAACGAAACTTTTATTGTAAGAACCGTTTCATTAAATCTAATATACATACCTTTCATCAATTTAAGTTTTAATTTATTTGTCATTAGGATTGATGAAATTTTTTATGAAATTTATGGCTGATGTCATAAAAAGTTTTCATTAATTTCATGAAACTTTTAATCAATTTTATGTATTAATACCCTATACAACTATGTGGTCAGGGTATAATGAATTTGTGATGATGTTTGCAACTACCTAAAACAATTGACCTAGACCGATCTTTTATTATACCGATCGACACAGATTCACTTTCTGAGTCGATTTAGCGAAGTCCATCCATCCGTCCGTCCGTCCGTCTGTGCGTCCATGTTAACTTGTAATGAAATATGCATAAATTTTGATGAAGTTTAGTATATAGCTTCTATCGGCTATATGATGAAAGCTATTGAAATTGTTTAAAATCGGTCCCCTTACAAATGACCCCATGAGATCGACTATTGTTGCCATAATATCCAAATTATCATATCTCGGCAAGCCTGGGTTTTTGTGCGTTTATTACATCCATTTATCGGTAGTACAAAAATAAACCCTATAGGCCGATTCTTAGTCGTAGTCCCCATATAAATCTGGTTCCCGGCCTTCACTTAATTTAGCAAAAAACAAAAATGTTGCACAGGTTTTTTCTCTAATTTGGGTTTTTGCAAAAACTAAGTGACCTTATCAAATATGGTCAGGATCGGTTCATTATACGACCTAGTCCACATATAAGTATAGTATCCGATATGAACTTTTTCATATCCGAAGTCAAAAAAATTAAAAACAATGCCACTCAAATTTACTTTATGCTTTTTTTATATCTAATTTGTTTGGCCTTAAAAATAGGATCTCTACACGCATGTTCTAGCATATCGTATAGTCGGTCTAGACCGATTTAGAGATGTCCGTCCGTCCATCTGTCCATCCGTCCGTCTGGGTGTCCATGTAAACATTTTAATCAAACTACAGGTCGCCAATATGAATATATTTTGATGAACTTTGGCATATAAGCCTTGACCGAGCATAGGATGAACGCTGTTAAAATTGGTGAAATTCGACCGATGTTCAGACCTAGTCCCCATACAAATGACCCCTATGAAATCGACATAAATTGCCATAAGATTAAAATTATCATATAGATCTCAGTCAAATTGGGTTTGTATGTGGTTGTTACATCTATTAATAAATAGTCCAAATATAATCCCTATAGAATAATTCTAATTCCTAAGCCTCATATGGAGATGCTTCCCGTACATCACTTACATCTATCAAAAAACAAAAATATTGCACAGATTTTTCTCAAATTTGGTTCGTATATATTTATTCTAAATAAGTGACTTTACCAAATATGGTCAGGATCGGTCCATTTTTCGACCTAGTACCAATATAAATATAGCATCCGATATGATCTTTCATATCTGCAGCCAAAAAAAATTAATAACAATTCCACTCAGATTTAGTTTATGCTTATTTTATATATCGAATTAGTTGATCGAAAGAGAGGGTTTCTAAGCCGTGGTATAGGGTGTCGTATAGTCCGTCTAGACCGACTGTAATTTTCTTACTTGTTTTATAATAGTTTTATATTATTGTAATGTACATAAATTTTGGGTAACGTTTAATTAAATCCATTAAATTGTGAGTCAATTATGTATATGATTTATTAGTTATTAGTATTAAAATTTTTTTTATAAAATTTATAGCAGTCTTCATGAATAGTTTTCATTAATTCTATGAAACTTTTCATTCATTTTATGTATTTATGCCCTGCTAGCAGATCCCAGCCCTCGAAATTCGAATGCAAATCCTAGGAAATTGTATTTTTTCATTTAATAAAGTTATGCTAATCATTTTTAGCCAATTCATAATTCAACACTTTTTAAATATTGGTTTAAGTCCAAAATAATTTTTCAATTCTACAGAAAACAAACTCATTTTTTTTGCAAAAACATTAACAAATTTCAAACTGACTTATATAAACGCACATAATTCGTTGTATAATTTTATGTATGTGTTAGTAGCAGTTTGAAATGTACTTTGCTCGCAAGAAATGTAAAAATTTAAAAAATCTGAAAATCAGGTGGACAGCTTAAAAAATATGACTTTCAAATAAGACATTTTTGGTCAAAATCGGGAGAAAAACGTTTAACAAATCATAGGTCACAACAAATCGCCTTGCCTCTTAATATCATAGACCCCACTATGGTCAGGGTATAATGGGTTTGTGCTGATGTTTGTAACTACCTAACTTTTATTATATCGAGCGACTCAGTACAACTTTAGGAGTCGATTTAGCGATGTCAGTCTCTCCGCCCATCTTTCTGCCCGTTTCTCTGTCTGTGTGTCAATGTGAACTTTATAATGAAACTACAGGTCACAAGCATGATCATAATGTAATGAAATTTGGTATATAAGCTACTGTCGGGAATAGGACTACCGCTATTGGAATAAGTTATATTCAGTGTAAATTCAGACCTAGCCCCCATACCAATACCCCTATCAGACATAATAAAATTTTCTTAAGATCCAGATTCTCGTAAATATACAGTAAGTGACAATACAATGCAAAATTTTACCAAAATATTGGTATGACGACTTCAACTGCCAATACCAATAAATTGTGTAATAAAATTTAAAACTCTTTTATTAATTTGAAAATTTATTTTAAATTAAATTAAAAGTATTCATTTTTATGCTGATGACAAAACATTGGAAACCTTTACTATAAAAGAATTGAAAACTTTTCCTTTATTTCTGCTTTCAATATTTTGTTGAGTATCCATTGTTTTTATACCCTATACCACTATGTGGTTTGGGTATAATGACTTTGTGCTGTTGCTTGTAACAACCAAAAACATTTGACCTACACCCATCTTTAATTATACCGATCGAATCAGAATCACTATCTGATTCGATTTAACGATATCCGTCCGTCCGTCCGTCCGTCCGTCCGTCCGTCCGTCCGTCTGTGTGTCCATGTAAAGCTTGTAATCAAACTGCAGGTCGCAAATATGAATGTATTTTGATGAAATTTGGTATTTGATCTTTTATCGGCCATGGGATGAATGCTGTTGAAATTGGTGAGAATCGGTCCATGTTCAGACCTAGTCCCCATACAAATGACCCATATGAAATCGACATAAATTGCCTTAAGTTCCAAATTATCATATAGATCTCATTTAAATTGGGTTTGTATGTGTTTATTACATCCACTAATGGGTAGTACAAAAATTATGCCTATAGGAAAATTCTTAGTCATAGGCCCCATATAGAGCTACTTCCCGATCTTCACTTAAATCTACCAAAAAACAAAAATATTGCACAGATTTTTCTCAAATTTGGTTTGTATATATTTTTTCAAAGTATAAGTGACTTTACCAAATATGGTCAGGATCGGTCCATTTTTGGACCTGGTCCCCATAAAGACATATCATCCGATATGAACTTTTTCATATCTGCAGCCAAAAAAATTAATAAAAATGCCACTCAAATTTGGTTTATGCTTATTTGCTATATCCAATTAGTTGGACCGAAGAGATGGGGTCTCTAAAGCATGGTACATGGTATCGTATAGTCGGGCTAGACCGACTATAATTTTCTTACTTGTTTAGTATTGCTTCACAACGGCGTGGCATGGAGTCAATTAAATTGTTGATGATGTCCATTGAAAATTTTTGCCATTCTGACTTAGGCTCTATGAAATCTGTTTTGTTTTTTAATTTCAAATCCAAATTTTTCGATCTACAATTTCCCAGAGATTTGCTATGCGATTGAGAAACACTAACGGAGGTGTGTTTTGGGTCATTGTCATGTTGGAATTCCAAACCATGGTCATATTATCCTTAGAATATGAATACAGTACGTAATTTAGAATTTGCCTGTATTCAATTCCAGTTGGTATATTTTTAACTATATGAATTAGACCAGTTCCTTGGCTCATACCATAATATTGCCACCGAACAACTTAACAGTTTTATTTATATATATTGGGTCTATGCTGGTCTCTAAACTTAAATTTGGACGTATCTGAAAAGGTGACAATATTACAATTCTGGCTTTACCAGTTCATGTGTTTTTTAGCAAAATTTATGCGAGCCGGATGATTTTTTTTTTTTTTTTTGATATCAGTGGTTTCTTCAAGATCAACCTCAATTGCTCGCCGGGAAACAGTTCGAGTTCATACTTTTAGTTTCAAATTGTCAGGTAGCATATTTGAACATTTTTGATACTTTCTTACTATTAAATTATCTTGTCTTTGACTCGTTTTACGGGGTCTGCCGCTGAAATGTTGAGTCGTCACCGTACCTCTTTCACGATATTTCTTGATAATTTTCGAAATTATGGACTTAAACAGAGAGCATTTCTCACAATTATTCTGATTTTTAACGCTTCACAAAACTTTTCCTTGTAGTTATTTTAGAATAATTAATTATAAGATTAAAATATTGAAAAATACATTTGTGTTTAATACTTCAATAACTGTTAAGATTTTTATAAATTTTATATATGCAACTTATATTTTTATTGTTTTAAGCAACTCTGGCAAAAAAGTTTATAAGTTTCCATTGTTTTGGCATCACTAAAAAAATAAATTCTGTCGATCATTTTTTTTATATCGGTGTGTTAATCCGTTTGTAACGCATCGAAAAATGCATATGCGACCCTATAGCAACTCGAGTCGTTACGGTGATGTCCGTCTGTCCGTCCGTTCTTCTGTCCGTCTGTCTGTTAAAATCACGCTCATTCTCAAAATAAACCATTTATCTGGGTATAGTTATGATAGTATTGTGTATCATTATCTCGAACAAGTTGCTATTGAAAATGGTAAATAGGGCATCATTGTGCCAAGGCATGTCTAAAAATATAAAGAGAACTCTATATAAAAAATTCAGCGTTTTTGTTGTAATAACTTATTTAGTATTAAGTTTATCAAATTGCTTATATTTTAAAATATTTTGTTTACATTTGTGGAGGGTATCACAGATTCGCCACAGCCGAATTTAACACTCTTACTTGTTTAAATTTATTTTTTGTACCAAATTTATTATCTTCCAATAGAGAACACACCAAAGAGTGATTTCGCAAAAAATAAATACACAATTTTGGAATTTAACGAGAAATTATTTAAAAAAAAAATAATTGGCAAATTCAGAATTTTTTAAGAATTTCAACTGTATATCGAAAAAATTGATATCGAAAAAACTTGATATACGGTGTATATACATACATATGTCTGTGTATTCTACGCGCTAATCAGTAACTCAAAAATAAACCCATTTTTAGTCATAGTCCCCTTACAAAGCTGACCTTCACTTAAACCTTATATTTTTTAGAAAAGTAAGTGACTTTATTAAATATGCTCATGATCTGTCCATTATTGACCTAGCGCCCATATAAAAATAATATCTAGAATGAAGTTTATCATATCTACAAGCCGACAATTAATAGCAATATCACTAAAATTTTGTTTATGCATTTTTTATATCCAGTTATTGCCTTAGCAAATTTAGGTATTGTGGTGTCGGTCTATGCCAACTAAAATTTTCATACGTGTTTTATAATTTATTCTCATGATATCTGGTACATTAAAAGTTATTTAAAAATCAACTATATTCTCGGAAGCTTTGGGTAAAGTATACCTAAGTTAAACTTTGGGTTTGTTTCTTAGACTTTAAACGACTCATAAATGATTTAGAAGTAGGAAAACCATTTATAGTAATTGTAGTATAAAAAGTTCTCTATTTTTTTTTAATAGCAGGTATTTATATAAGATAATTTTATTAAAAAAGAATTTTTCTATTAGCTATGAACAAGTAGTAATTAATAATAACTTTGTATTTAAGGGGGAAATGGTAACTTGATAACTTTTTTTAATATAATTAGTTTAATACATTAGCTCATTTGTTCTAGTTGAAGTTCGTTTCCGTAATTTTACTGACTTTAGACTTTAATTCTTATAACGCTATTTATTGTTTTGAATAACTTTAGGACAATAAATAGCGTTTCTAAGAATAATTTAATTTATAGACTCTGCATAAAGAGTCAAAAGTTTAACTATTTATTCGCGCATATAATTTTCCTTTAGATAATTAAAAAAAAAAAAAATATTGGGAAGTTAAACCATGACATAAAACAAGGTCACTAAGCCATTGACTTTGATATTGCTTTCATTCTGAAAAGCTAAAAAGAAATTCGTGAAAAAAAATATTACTCTCACAATTGAGTAGTTTGGCCAGCAGAGTAACATATCTGGTTGTCATTATATGTATGTAGTCTATAAATAAATACACATGACTGTGCTGTTTACTCAAAACAAAATTTAAAGAAAAATATCTTCAAAATATATCCGCCCTCATTATTACTTTTGTTTTTATCGCATGTTTCGTAGAAACAAATAAAATAAAAAAATACAACGCATAAACTAGACAACGTGCTCGAATAAAAATACAAGCAAATAAAAAACAGACACGAAATGATGATGTTGGCTTTAAGCCATTAACGACTTATGATCGTTTTTTTCTCAAAGCAAAGTCAGCTAAACTATATGACATGAAAGCAGGGTTGCCAATCGCCTAATTCGATATCGAGTAAAATCAAATTCATATTTTGGTTTAAAGAAAATGGACAAACGTTAGACCTCTTTCCACGTTTACTCCTAACTAGGGGCCATAATTCGTAAACTATGCTGGAAAATACAAAAATATAACGAATACGACGATAAGACCACTGATTCGAAAAAGTTGACTGATTTATTTGCTTTATGTAAAATGTGATATGCATTGACTGTTATAGCTGAGAAATGCTTTAAGAAAATTTCTTTAAATACAGTACACGGTATTTGTGGCTAATTAATAACCAGAGATGTTGCGGAAACCGAATTTTCGCGATAACCGAATTCAAGATTTCATGGAAAAAAGTGTGTAATTATTAAAAACAGAAACCTTTTTATTCATACTAGCAGAGCCCAGCCCTCAAAATTCGTGTGCAAATTCTAGGATATTTTATTTGTTCATTAAATTTTTTTCTTTCAATGTTTTTTTAATCTATATATGGGGCGTTTCATGTCAAGTGATCCAACTTTTGCAACCGATGTTTTCCTATCGGGATGAAATTTACACCAAAGTAATCCTATTGGATAGTAGTTTAGACACAATTTTTCAACAAGATCGGTCCAGAACCCTTTGAGTTAGAGGGGTTAAAATTTGACATAATGGCAAAAAGGTGTTTTTTCTCATCCATGTAATTTTTTACCCATTGTTCTAAGCAACATTTGTCCCAAATAGTTTAGATAGCTCTTTCTTCAATCTTTCGGAAAAAAAATTAAAAAAAAACATTTTACTTTTCTTTGCAAAATCAAAAATTTTTTTGAGATATTTCAAAAAAGGAAATTTTTTGCTCAAAAGAAAGCTTAGGTTTTTTCCTTTAAGAGCTTTTTGGTGGGATGCAATTGGAATATCCATAAAAAAATGTTTTCTAACTCAAGACAACGGTTTTTCAATTTTTAGCATATGCACTAATTTGAAATTTTTTCCTATTAGTATGTAAGTGTCTCTAAAACTTTACAAATAAAGCATATGCTGAGAAATTAGACAAATTAGCCTTTCCAACGGTATGTCCCACACCTAACTAAAACTTCATACCCTCAATATTGTAATACCCGCAATATGTTAACCTCAGGAAAAATATCACTTTTTTTCTAATGAAATGTTGAAAAATTATTATTTTTTATTTATTTGTAATAATAATTCAATTAATACATAATAATAATAATACTAATAATAATAATAATAATAATAATAATAATAATAATAATAATAATAATAATAATAATAATAATAATAATAATAATAAAAATAATAATAATAATAATAATAATAATAATAATAATAATAATAATAATAATAATAATAATAATAATAATAATAATAATAACAATAATAATAATAATAATAAATAATAATAATAATAATAATAATAATAATAATAATAATAATAATAATAAAAATAATACAAAATAATAATAATACAAAATAATAATAATAATAATAATAATAATAATAATAATAAATAATAATAATAATAATAATAATAATATAATAATAATAATAATAATAATAATAATAATAATAATAATATAATAATAATAATAATAATAATAATAATAATATAATAATAATAATAATAATAATAATAATAATAATAATAATAATAATAATAATAATAATAATAATAATAATAATAATAATAATAATAATAATAATAATAATAATAATAATAATAATAATAATAATAATAATAATAATAATAATAATAATAATAATAATAATAATAATATAATAATAATAATAATAATAATAATAATAATAATAATAATAATAATAATAATAATAATAATAATAATAATAATAATAATAATAATAATAATAATAATAATAATAATAATAATAATAAATAATAATAATAATAATAATAATAATAATAATAATAATAATAATAATAATAATAATAATAATAATAATAATAATAATAATAATAATAATAATAATAATAATAATAATAATAATAATAATAATAAATAATAATAATAATAATAATAATAATAATAATAATAATAATAATAATAATAAAATAATAATAATAATAATAATAATAATAATAATAATAATAATAATAATAATAATAATAATAATAATAATAATAATAATAATATAATAATAATAATAATAATAATAATAATAATAATAATAATAATAATAATAATAATAATAATAATAATAATAATAATAATAATAATAATAATAATAATAATAATAATAATAATAATAATAATAATAATAATAATAATAATAATAATAATAATAATAATAATAATAATAATAATAATAATAAATAATATAATAATAATAATAATAATAATAATAATAATAATAATAATAATAATAATAATATAATAATAATAATAATAATAATAATAATAATAATAATAATAATATAATAATAATAATAATAATAATAATAATAATAATAATAATAATAATAATAATAATAATAATAATAATAATAATAATAATAATAATAATAATAATAATAATAATAATAATAATAATAATAATAATAATAATAATAATAATAATAATAATAATAATAATAATAATAATATAATAATAATAATAATAATAATAATAATAATAATAATAATAATAATAATAATAATAATAATAATAATAATAATAATAATAATAATAATAATAATAATAATAATAATAATAATAATAATAATAATAATAATAATAATAATAATAATAATAATAATAATAATAATAAATAATAATAATAATAATAATAATAATAATAATAATAATAATAATAATAATAATAATATAATAATAATAATAATAATAATAATAATAATAATAATAATAATAATAAATAATAATAATAATAATAATAATAATAATAATAATAATAATAATAATATAATAATAATAATAATAATAATAATAATAATAATAATAATAATAATAATAATAATAATAATAATAATAATAATAATAATAATAATAATAATAATAATAATAATAATAATAATAATAATAATAATAATAATAATAATAATAATAATAATAATAATAATAATAATAATAATAATAATAATAATAATAATAATAATAATAATAATAATAATAATAATAATAATAATAATAATAATAATAATAATATAATAATAATAATAATAATAATAATAATAATAATAATAATAATAATATAATAATAATAATAATAATAATAATAATAATAATAATAATAATAATAATAATAATAATAATTAATAATAATAATAATAATAATAATAATAATAATAATAATAATAATAATAATAATAATAATAATAATAATAATAATAATAATAATAATAATAATAATAATAATAATAATAATATAATAATAATAATAATAATAATAATAATAATAATAATAATAATAATAATAATAATAATAATAATAATAATAATAAT